>JASVER010000197.1:663301-701977 GCA_030449065.1 Oceanodroma leucorhoa | reverse complement strand
GGGGCGGGGCAGGGTAGGGTGGGGCAGGGCAGATGATCCTCCTTGTGGTATTAGGGCTGAGGAGCTGGGGGAGGAAGCTAGAGTGGTGGAAGAAGCTGTTGGTGCCCCTGTGATAGGGTGACTGGAGAGGTTCAGGGAGAAGCCCTGATGGAAATTTGCCTAGCAAGGTGAGCTAAAGAGATAGTTTTGGTTGTCCTGGGCCCCTGAGCTGGTYTCAAGGGGAAGAGCAGAGCCAGGCTTCTCTTGAAGGACCTCTGAGGAAGATGATGCGGCAACCACCTCACTGAAGGTGGAAGAAGGCCTGGAACCTGCCTGGAGGCTTGGGTTGCAGAGGGAGGATTGCTTTGCTGTCCCTGTCTTTTCTCCTTTCCCCAAGGAAGGATGGACTTCATGATTTCACTGCAGGCTCTTTTCACATGGATACTAGCATCTGCCTAGTCCAGCCAGGATGGAGGTATAGAGTGCCAAGGATGGAGAGAAGGTAAGATAACACTTTTTGAGGAGTGATGCCTTATTCTAATAGTCTGAATGAGAGAGCATTGCTGTTGGCTGACAGGATGGGTATGTTGTGGTCAGACCCTAACCCCTGGAAGGTGCTTCTGGAGGGGGTAGAGGAGTGTTGAGGGACGAGAGGGCTCTTTGTGCCCCATGCCTATGGCTGAGTGGAAACAGCACCTCCCAGGGAACTGCTGCTCCCTGGGGCAGGGGTTCAGGGCTGAACCTGCTGCYGTGGCCCAGAGACTGTGGGGAAAAAAAGCAATACGGGGCTGGTGGAGACTGTCTGTCACTGACACTTCTTCCACTGCTTCAGAAATTTTACTTCCCTGATGCTTGACTGAATGCCGAGCATTAATGTGGCTCCAGAAAATACTCTGATCAGGTGGTCCTAGCTGAAAGACTTRCCTGAAAAATCTTATCATTGTACACTGTCTGCCTGTCTGCTAAGCTTTATTCTGTTATATTTCCATTGAATCCATAAGTGTAATGCTGCCAGTGTTTACTGAATAATGTTCAAAATCTAAATAAAAAYTTGGTGAAGCCTGCAATTATTCAGATATTAGGGTAATGAAGAAAGGATTTAGCAGCTCAGAAGAAATTACTTTTTCTCTGTCTTATGTGCTTATTCTATATTGTATTCTATATTATTTCTATATTTAACTGGTGTTGGTTCAATGTAAAGAGACCTCTTCTCCAAGCTGCTTGTATGCTTACACCAGTGTAAATCACCAAAAACAGAAGCAAAATCTAGCCCAATGTCTGCTCAAGAAAAACCAGGATACATCAGTGTGTTTAGTGCTTGTGGCTTCAGAGTGACTCACCATGACCAACATACTTAAGTGTGGGTACTCCCTTGGCACAAAACTTTTGTCATCACTTAACAGGGTAGGAAGAATAACATTGATCTTGCTCCTTCCTCTTGGCAAGGAGAGTTGTTGGGCTCAGTTAGAATCAGAGTTACTCTACTGAGCACACTACCAGGAAGACGGAGCCACAGCCTGAAATGTGTTTGTGGTCAGGCAAGGACTTCTGTATACATCTATTTTTGGCTTACATGTATTCTCCCTTGTGTATCTGAGTCACTCATTCCTTCGTGGTATGTGTGTAGTGCTGAAGAGGCAGCAAAGTTACGATTCTCTCCAGTTATTAACAGGACAAATCACTAACCAAACTTGTTTTGAAAGCTTCTGTTCAGAGATGGTCCTTATGCTCTTCTCTCTAATGTGGTGGCTGCTAGGCATGCTGATATCGCATCCTCACAGCTTGTGTGAGGTCTCCAAATAAACCAATCTCAAACCAAAATGAAAGTAGAGCCTGCACTGGCTACTCCACAGATATGAAATAGCACTTTGGATTACAATAGGGCTGCTTTCATGCAGGTTTAGCCTCTCTGAGAAACCCTCTTTGAGGAAGAGAAGAATGAAATGGTAATCCTTGATCTTGAAATATTATTATGAAAATGTATCTGAATGACAAAATGATGCTTTAGTTTCAAAGAACACTACAAAGGAGAGAGTGCTAATAACAACCCCCATTTTCCCAAGAGTACTGACAGCTAGTCAGGAAGGGAGAAGAAAATAGAACAGAAGATTACCGCTTTGAAACCCCTCTAAACTTGTCTGCAGAAATGTCACTCATGCAAAATGTTAGCTAGATCTGGTCAAAATGCAATTTAATGATACAGCACTCCGTCTTCTTTGAAAGAAGTTCCAACAACCTTCTATTTATGCTTATGCAAAGCTGAAAAGTTTTGAAAAGTCCAAAGCAAATTTAAAGTGAAATAGCTATTCAAAGGGAGCAAAATGCCTTTGTTCTAGTTTTGTTGACAGAAATGGTCTTTTCTACCAATTTTTTTGTTGTTGTTGTTTTTATTAAAATCAAGGCAAGGAGATATTTGTCTTCCCTGCATTTTCTGCATTCTTCTCCTCCCCCTCTCCCCCTTTGGTAAGGGCCTTGCAGTCAGCAAGAATGACATTTCACTCACCTGTGGATCTCCTCTTGTTCAGGAGTGACTGACAGAGAATGACRAGTGTGAAAAGAAGGACGCTGATGATTCCTATTGAACACACAAAGACTGCATACACGTACAGATCTGAAAGCCAAGCACAGATGGTCAGTGTTGCAGCTGTATGCATCATGCTTACAGGAGAGAAAAAAAGTTATATCTGCAAGATCTAAATAGACCCTGGCCCAAAGGATTTCAGGTAACAATTCAGAAGTAATTTATCCCTCCTGAAACTTTTATACAGTATCCTGCTCAGTTTAAAATTTGGTTGAAGTCTCCATAAATGCAAATAGCTGTAGTTACGAGGGCTTGCTTTAAGGAGGGAGGAGAGGGCTGGTTTGGGGTTTTTTCTCTTTTCTTTTTTCCTTTTTTTGGTGGGGCAACCAAAAGCCAAAAGGACTTCAGTTGGATTATTTCTCAGTTCAAACAGCTGTACTAGTTTAAAAAAAAAAAAAAGTGATGGTGGGGGGAGTGCTGAGYGGCTGCGGAAGAAGGAAGAAAGTCTGTGATTGCTGCTTCTGGTGGCAGCACTGGCTTGAAATTTTTTTATTTTTTTTTCTTAATTTTTCAATCTACTGCCTCCCTTTATGGCTTTTATTCAGGGTGCCATAACACGTTCCCACTGGAGCTGACAGGGGTTGTACGATGGCAAATCAAGATGGAGTATTTTGTTCAGAAGGAGAGGAAACCTTTAATGACTTATTTCTGCTTTTACTAGAACTTTAAATAGAGTACTTTAAGGATGCTCTACCCATTAATGTCTTGAAATATCCTTAGGGAGGTATATTGGCTTCTTTCCTGCTTCACAGAGAGGAAACTAAGCCTCAGAGGTCAAGTGTTCTTGTAGAAAATAGCGTTGCTGGAACTAGACCCCTGACCTGCAGTTCTGTGCTTCGTTCCCCTTACACAGTACAACAATATAGTTTGTAAATTGTGGTTTAAACAGTAAGGCTCCCCACAGAATCAAGGCCAGCCTGCGAGCGAGCACTACTGCCTGGCAGGCAGTGCGGCAGAATGGCTGCAAATGCCGTGCTGGTGCTTCACTGACACTCCAGATCGGGGCAGGAGGAGGAGGAGGGAATCCCAACTGCCTGCAAATTCTGGATTTCAGCCTCCTAGAACAGTTATTCACTAATCTACACAGAAAATACTGCTTGCCTTGAAACTCAAGGGAGCTTTAGGCTGCTCTTGCAGTGCAGAGCATGTCTGGTGAGCAGTTCCTAAGGCTAGTGGGAGTGCAGAGTGCTTGGTACTTCTTCACTCAGCACCTTCCTGGATAAGGAGATTTATTTGCATTGCATGGTTAGCCAGGCATAGGTTATTTTCCCATTGACCATAACAAACGTATGAGAAACTGAAACTGGAGCCTTCCATTCTCTTTTCCCCAGCACCTCTTGTATGCTGTGGGATGCTTTTTCAGGCAAGACCTGAGTTTGCACATGAACTAGCAAAATTGGGCCTGACTGGGGCACTTTAGTTGTACTATAGCATTGAACTAAAGTAACATCTTGTATACAACCAGAAGCAGTTAGATGTATCTTTACCTTCAAAAAACTTCCAAGCTTCATGATTTTTCTTGAAAGTGGGATCATCAGAAGATTGTGATGAAATCACTGAAAAAAAMCAAAGAAGACATGACAAGAACTGAAAATGTGTGGCATAAAATGTTGGGACCTCTTGAAGTAAATGTAGTTCTGCCTTAGAATTCAGTGCACTGAGATCTTGCCTTATCTCACAGGATAATTACCTTTCAATGAAACACTTCATTTATAAAACAGCATTATAAAAATGTCTTCCAGCAAATCTCATCTGGCTTGGCACCCCTCACGGGTGCTGTATGGCTTGTGAGACTGCCTCCCTGTTACCATCTTCTTCTGGGAAGATGAAATGTGTGGCTCTTCAGTTGAAAGTTAAATGCAGTGAAGTACAGCAAGAGGATAGAAACATACTTTAGAAGAGCCTAGGCCTTAGAATAGGGTGGCCATGTGCTTTTAAGGTCTGCAATAGCATTGTGGGGATTGTCTGAGAATCCCAGGGAAAAAGCTGCTATTAATGCTGTATGTCTGTGTTCTCAGTTACCCAGAACTTGTACCTCTAGGGTTTCAATTTGTGTTTCTGTCCCAAAACAACTTGTGAGATGAACAACTTTTGCTCAAGAGAATGGGAATTTATTTTCCCTTGTAGTTACATATTAGGAAGTTTTTTTAATATTGTAGTCTATTTCCAAGTCTTAGAGGTCAAGGAAAAAAAATAATTGGAAGAGCAATAGCTTTATTGAAGGACACACCTCTGAAGGCTTCCTGAGAATTGACTTGGAGCCAGCCACATTAGGCACAGGTTTTTTTAAAAAAACAGGGAAGTCATTCTAGCAGTGCTTGGCACTGAAGTAATCTCTACCAATACCTTTCCCCAGCTTCAGGACTGACACTGTAGGCCCCTGATTTTGTCCAACTTGCCTTCCTTCCAAAGCTCTTGTGGATGTCCCTTGGCATGTTGAACTGCCCTGCAGTTCCTACAACAGCACCCAAATAACCCACTAAAGTGGAAGCACTGCTCATGAGTTCTTTTTCTTCCTTTCTTCCTTCTATACCGTGCCTTTTAAAGATACATGGATATGACACCTGCCTATCTGCAAGGAAGCCACCCATGCATGCATGGACTTTCTGAAGCATGTCCAAATGCTTTAGAAAATGCATATCTGAGCTAGGAAGCAGAACACATTTACTTATCTTCAGTGTCCTTGACTTAGATGTAGGAACAGATCAGCCTGAACATCTTAATTAATGTAAACTGCTCTGTCACTGCTTTATCAATGGTCGTTGACTGTTGAGTGTAGAATAGCTTAAATTCTCAGCCGGAGTAATTCCCCTGCCTATGTGTTGGGTTTTTTTCCCTGAGAAGGAAGACTGCATGACCACAAGTTGTACCATCTCACCTTTATATCCTAGAAAAAGGGCCAACCAAATGACTATATTCTAATTCAAGCAAGAGGGAAAATAGCTGCAGATTTTGCACAGAATTGCACTCCCTGTTTCAGAAAGGGCAGCAGTCTACAGAACTCCAGGCAAATGGATGAATGTCAATGTCAGAACAGCTGTATAACCTAGTACTAGAATCCAAATGCTCTGACTGCTGGATCACTGTTCAAAACCCTCTCTGCTCTCCTCAGCCAGATTGTTTATCATGCTGACATTTTTTGATGACATCAAATTAGATGATCTCACTTATGGTAATCCATGATTTTTTTTCACTAGCAATAATTGCAATGGAATAGGAGTCTGGTGATGTCCCCCAGATTGCCAATGAGGTCTGAACCTCCTTCTTACTGGAAAGGTAATTCATTAAGGAGTGTCCTGTAGGGATGTGAGGTGTGAGGCTAACTCAGTGGATATGGAACTGTTTTCAGGACTAATGAAATCTTCTGTTTAATTGTGATGGGAAGCTCATCCTGAATATTTTAACAAATCTACTCATTTGTTACAAGAAAGCATCACACATGTAGATTTTTGCCAAGTATTTTAGAATACTTTACCTGAAAAAAAAAAAAAAAGGGCTTTTGTTCATTTTGGGGGAAAAAGAAAATCTTGCATTCCTGTATCTTGCAACATTTTTACTGTTAGAAAATGCCATGTGGGACTAATATTTAATAGAACTCAGACTCTGTTCTATGGGAAACTCTGACACATAAACTTCCTAACTAGACAGATTGTTGTGATCATCTCTACTTGTTTGCGTTGTCCATGCCAGTAGGATTATAGTCGGACTGCCTAATTTTCTATGTCCTCCTACATGTAGTCTCCCTTCTTGGATTATAAACCATTTGAAACACGTATTGTTCTTCCTAAGAAATGTGCAGTACCTTGCATACTAGACTTGAGGGATTACCCAACAGTAAATGATGGTTTGGAAGAGCTGCATATTCTTCTGAGAAGACTACTCAYTATTTTGAGTTTTCTGATAGGAAGGCAGTGGGAGAACCATCTTTCTGATGTCTTTTTTTCCTCAAACAAACTGTTTTCTGGTGTATTCTGTACTATAATGAAGATCACTAACTTGCTTTTAGACTAACATTGACCACAGAAACCCAGGAAAAGAACAGATGCCTTTGATAAGAAGACTAGGGAAGGGGGAAAGGTTCACCTTAGCTTAGAGGGAAGATGTTGCATGGCTGGAGTAGGAGACACTTCTTGGCAACATCAGGACATGGATTTCTCTTGGTATTACTACCAAGATTTAACAGCAGCCTTTTTATAAATCCTATTTGATGTCTTGTATTCACTACACCTAAAGGGGCGAACTGCAACAGCTCAAATTTCAGCTGGGTCTTCTGAAAACACTACGAAGTTGCTTAGTTGACATGTAAGTCTATGAACAGAAGACTGTAAGGACTCCATCACCATCAGATGAGGTTCCTTTTCTGAAGAAATGTATTCTGTCCCTAAAGTAGAAGGCAGATATGTAGCTAAACTTTTAACTGCCATCATTACACATTGAGGAACTGTAGCCTGTAACTCAATTGTTTTTCCACATCTCCAATATGTGTATCTGTATAAATTTATGTGTTGCAAGAAAATGCATTTGCAATTTCTTCATGGCCTACACAACTTCACACCTGCAGACTTGCTAGCAAATAACAAAATCTGAATATAAGTTAATAGCAGTAGATACTACAGACCCAGCTGTAATGGTAAGGTCTCTTGCTTTGAATAGCGCTATGCTTGGTGGCTACCCAAGGCTATGTTCTGAACTGCCCCAAGTTTTTTCTGCTTCAAGAGCAAGTCAGATTTTGAAGAAGCAGAATGACCCTTTTCCATTCGCCTGGAAATTTCTGTCTTAGACAGTGACCTCCTCTTCCTGTGTGAACAAAAAAATGGACCTAAATGCTATTTCTGCATCCACTTGATGTGCAAGGTTGTAAGAAATTTGCCTGGTGCTTTAGCATAAAGATACTATTTTGAATTTGGCCATAACTGCAGACACATTAACTGGAACAAAATGTCAGACAAGACAGCAGCTGTGATTTTGTTTGAATACTGTTACCTTATTTGATAAGGCACAAGCAGCACAATTTAAGTATCCAAATGCTTCAGGCAATTTGTATTGCTCCTTTTGTTGCATCCTGGATCTAACTGTAATATAAGTAAATCCCTTTGCAATAAAAAGTGTAACTGATCATAATATAAAACACAAAATGTGTTTGGAAGAAAATTTCTTTGAAAAGCCCAAGTGTTACCATTGGGGAAACTGGAGACTTTATCACCACTCTGAAAAGAGTTGCCTTCCCTCCCATGTGTAGCAAGTCCTGTACGCTCACAGTGCATTAACGGAATGCTAGCTAAGGCTAGCTTTGTTTCCAGTAAAGAGGCTTTTAGCAGTAAAACAGTTGCTATGGCATTTAAAGATAGGTCATTTTTCAGATGTCTTTTAGTGTCTTTAATCTGGATTTAGAATCAGAATAAATAACTCTTTCGGGGTAGCCGAGGTGGTGGTGGTGTCTGCCTCGGATGCCTACAGGGCGTACTGTTCGTGTGTTTAATCTACAGGTGGGCCTGCCTTCCTCTCTTGTCTCAGGTTTCCTCTCTGTTTTGGGTTACATTTGAAGCAGAGAGAAGCAATACAGCTGACCAGACAGTGTGGGAAAGATGAAGTCATGAATCTCAAATTCCCACCCTGATTATGTATTCATCAATGATACTAAAAATCAGGGGGGAAATTTAGTATTTAAGGGCTGAAAAGTTACAGTTTTCCTTCTTTGCAATAACTAAATTGATCTGAACCCCATTATTTTAGCTAGTAAGAGCAATGAGAAGTCTCTGTGTTATAGTTAGCAATAGCCTGAGCAGCTATGAAAGATGTAGAGTGGCTTTTTGTGAGGGGGGGTATGACAGGTGGTCTGACAATATTTTATATTGCTTTTTCTTCTGCTGCCATTTACCTGGAACATATCATTCCCTTTCCAAGCATTCCTGACAAATCCATATGTTTCACTACAGGCATGTAAGAAATTCCATCATTCAGTGAATGAGAAAACATTCTAAAATGCTGACCTGCCCTGTGAAATGTCATTATTACAGGAAAATCCTAAATATTATTCTCCATCTGATTTTCTCTTTTTTCTTTTTTTTTTTTTTCCCCTCCCCCACAAGCCTGCTACTTGTTCTGCACTCCTTGGGTACATCTATTGTCTATTTTGCAAGTCCTTCACGCAAGAAACACATTACTTGTTATCCACTCTATCTTTCAGTGTACTATTCTTGGAGACAGCTACCTGGTCTGGTGCAGAGGATTTGAGGGGAAGGGTCAGTATAGTGTAAGCCCCCAGCTGAAACAGTACTTTCCTCCCTCGCTGCTTCTCTCTGTGTCTTGACACCAGACCTGGCCCTCTCTAGCTCCCATCCCTCAAGTTATCCTCAGAATTTCTTCCCCAAAGCACTAGAAAAAGGTGTGGTCTATCTTCTAGGAGACTCCAAGGTTGTGTGGTGGCCTCCTAGCCCTGCCTGTAGGCCTGCAAGCTTCAGCCCTGGCCATCCATTTGAGGTGCTGTTGGAAGTAACAACACCTGGTAGTTACTCTCAGCCTCTCCTCCTCTTTTCCTCCTGCACAGCGATTGAACCATTTGTTCTTTGTAGGTTGAGATGAGAGTCTTGGCTTGCCTTCCCCACACCAGTCACCAGCTTTGCCCCTTCCCAAAGGAATCTCTCCTTTCAGCCAAATCTAGAGGGGTGAAGGAGGAAGAGATAGGGAGAGGAGGAGGGGAGCCAGTTCCTAGCCAAGCACAGGAACAGCAGGGAAGAATGACTGCTGAGCATGAAGCAAGCTAATGCCTGAAGTCTGTAGGGCTAAATCATGCACGCAATAAAGTGTCATTTCATATCCCTGGGTGGTTACAAGACTAACCACTGTGTCTTGGCTCCAGCCACCCAACAGGGGGTCAGTGCTTGCAAAACTTAATGTCCTCCAGAGATTAAGATGGCTGAGTTCAGGAGATGTTGGGCTCTAGTGTTTTCACTCCTCCCCATTCAAAAACCAAAAAGTGAAAACAGCAACAAAAATCAAACAAGAAACTGTTCTTTGAGCTGTGAAGCTAATGAATTCTGTGTCCCATACCCTAATGGCTCCACTCTCCACAACAGCCTTAGTACTGGCCACCCCCTCCTGTGGTATGTCCAGGAGCCCCACTTACTGACTGCGATATGGAAGGTCACTGGGCACATGGCAGCTCAAGAGCAATAATTAACTTTTTTGTTCTTACAGCCTTCCTTCAGTGAGGAATTTTATGCAGATCTTCTCTCTCTCCCCCCAGCCAATTTCACATTACTTGTACAACCTTAATATCTTTAAGACCRTTATCTCATTAAAATCAGCCCATGGATTTAAAAGGGCGCAGTCTAGTTGATAGTGTGATCATGTAGGCTTTGGTTTCTTTAGGGTACCAGGTTATGGATTACAGATGACATTTGGCTGCAGGATTACATTTCTGACCCATGGTACTGATTGGTCTGGTGATTTGTATTTAAGAGTCTAATGAATTTCGGTCAAGTTTTCCTTTAAGTCCCACTTCCCTGGTCTTCTGTGCAAAAGAAGCGTGTCTGATGCACACAGCTGGGGCCTGGGTGCTGGAGGGGTGGGCTTTTCCCTGGTGGAGACAGGTAAGGGGGTGGGGTTCCAGTTTGGACCCGGGTCCTGCTCTGTCATTATTTATATTTCTAACTGTCTGTAACCAGACAGTTAGAAATATAGCAGAGGAAATCCCATATGAATGTCTTGGAGGCTTTCCAGACAAGTTTTGCATACCCCATAAGACCAAATAGTTTAGACTAGGATTTTCTTGTTGTTGTTTAAAATTAATCCATGGTGTTTGCTACTCATCTAAACAGAACTTCAGCTTTGGATCGTTAGTGTATTTCATCATTGCTAGTAATAATCAGCTAATTACATTATGTTAATGCCATGATTTCTCAACGCAGATTTAAACATTGCTGGTCAACATGAAGCTGCTCTTTATCTCGTTATGTTGTGTTTTTCACATCTTTGCTCTTGTACTTCTGATAGATAAAAATGAAAGCTTGTGATACCTGAGAGCTATCCACAGGAGATCATACACTCATAAAGATTATTTTCTACTGTCGCATTTGTCTCCCTGGTGTGTGTATAATCCAAAAGTGATACAGAAACCTGAATGACACCAGTGAAGTTGGCGTTGACAGAATGTGCTTTGGATTAAGACCATGTAAACGGGTCTGAATCTATCTTGAAAAGGCCTGTAGTCAACAGAGGTCCCTCAGAGCAAAACTGGTTTCAGAGGAGAGCTAGGGCCACTCTCCCCAAAACATAAGTTAAATAAGCAGGATTAGGGTTTCCCAGCTATAGGAATAACCTTTGCAGTCTAAACACAACAATAAATTTAGCATCAACAGCAATGGCAGAAACTTCATTAAGTACAGTTTTCTCCCACAAGTTTCTCTGTGATTGCTGGATGAAACTTTTCAATTTCCCGACCCATGGACCAAGCAGTCACACTTGATTTTCCCACAGTTGGACCTGTGGGAAATCAACTTTTTTGTTTATAAAACAACAAGCAGGGGGCTAGTTTGCCAGTTAGCGCTAATGGCACAACTGCTGAGCTCAACCACTCCTTCAAAGGAGTCTGTTCTTAAAGCCAGTTTCATCCATCTCTGAAAGCGTGGGTGTGGTGGCACTAGATGTGAGCTGACCCATCCCAAATAGAAGGCCTGTTTTCAACTTGGTTCAAAACCCTCACTCATTGCTGTTCATTTCTTTATCTGAATTTCAATACCAGCAGGCTGGTCACTGCTTTTCTAGCTCTGCCTTCTGGCTACAAGTGGTATAAACAAAAGTACAGAAGTGGTACTAGAAATGCTGCTTACCAGCTGCTGCTAGACCAGAACTAAAAGCAATGAAAACACCAAGAGAGAGGCAAAACATAGATCTAAAATATAGTGCTTCTATGTCTGGCTGACCCACTGCATATTCTTTGGAAAATAAGTTAATTTCTCTCCGTTTCTGTCTCTTTGTATTTAAATAATAATGGCGTTTATTCCCACTAACAAAGTTGTAGAGACCTGTAGCTGAATGTAAAGGAATTTTAATTACTGGTATTCTGGTAAAAGCAAAGGAAATAGACTATCTTCTGCAAATCTACCAGTCTTCTCTCTTCTTTACATTTTATTATGGGCTGAGTAATGTTTAAATTGTAATATGTAAGTAAAGAAGTTGARCATTAGGTTTCCCTCTCATATCCACAGATAACACTTAAAAATAACCTAACTTCAAATGTCTTATGGATGAACTTGCAAGAAAAGAAAAAAAGGGATCATGGGACAAGAAAAATGATAGAATTGAAATCACTAGTCTCTCACCTCTTATTTCAGTAGCTGCTGTGCCATTTGACCACGCTGTCCACTTATTCCTGTGTTTGCCAATTTCCTGGACTTTGCATATATAATGTCCTTGATCTGTTTGCTGGAGACTTAGAATAAGAAATTTGTACATAGTTCCATGTTTCTCTTTAAGAAGATGAAGTCTTTGCTTGTGGAAATGATGAGTATAATTTCCATAATACTGGACAGACCCAAACTTTGTCATTTTGATCATCAGATACTCCTGGGTAGGTGATGCAGCGAAGACCCACCGCACAGCCAGCAAATTGTCTGTCTTTCTCTTTTGAGAAATGTGGCAGTAAAGGGTAGCATTATCTCCCTCGGAGTATCGCACTGTTGGTCCTGGAGACACTGTCACATTTAAAGCCTCACAAACATCTGCAAAGGAAAGAAATGGTGAGAATCCTCCATACTGGCACAACAGCACCATAATCTGTCCCAGCGTGCAAGTACACAGCAGGTAAACTGATGGCATCTGTTCCGTGTGCAGCAATTTAATGAGCTTTTAGAACCTGACATCTTCTGTCTCTCTATGAATGTTAAAGATGGTATGAGGCCCTCCTTCAGTGAGTCTGCTCTAGTATTCTTGCTGTCGCTAATTAATAAGAGAGGGCTAAAGCGGATACCTTGCTGCTGTCATAGACCCAACATCACATAATCTTTCGTCAGTCTGAACAAGCGTTAATCTAAAACTAGCTTGGAGCAAGAGCCAAGAATGTCTTTTGGAAAGCTGTTCCACGACCAGCTCTTCCAATGACTTGCATCCTTCTTAGGATATCTAGGCTGAATTGTTTCAATAGCCAGTTTATGCCCATTTGTTTCCATGCCAACTTTAAGTTTAAATAGTGTTTTCTTCTCTAGCGCTTGCTTCCTGACTCCATATAGAAAGCAATTATCTTGTGCCTCAGCCTTTGCTTTGTTGAGCTAAAGAAGCCAAGCTCTGTTAGTCTCCTCTAGTAGTCTCCACTTCCCTATTCACCTTAGTAGCCCTTCTCTGCATTGGTTCCAGTTTAAATTTTGGGTTTGATTGTAATTATTTTAATTTTTTTTAATGTGGGTGACTGGAATTATAGACAGTGTCTGGAAAGAAGCTCTCCAATGTCCTGTGAAATAGTCACGGTACTTCCCAGATTTGACTGGGATATACCTTGCCTGGTATATTCCAGAATTATGTTGTCCTTTTTCATGATATGTTCACATGTGAGTATATGTCAGTTTATAATTAAAAAATACACTTGGGTGTTTTCCCTTCTTTGCCATTTGCGCTTCAGTTCCTACTGTATCAGAGAAATTCCTACTAATCCCCAAGTACATGACTTTGCTTTACTAAGTTCTGCTCCACTTTTGTTACTTGGTCCTGAGTTTTTCTTACATGCTATCCCAATCTCATGCTAACTTGATAAGGTTACATAATTTCAATGTGCATGCTTCTGTCTACTTCTTTTAGACATAAATTGTGTAAACCTTACATGATACTGTTCCCTAGATGATCCCTGAAAGACCACTAACCTCCCTATATGCCCTTAACCAGCTCCTCATTTTACAGTTCCCCATGGCCTCTGTTTTAAGTAATATTCTCCTTGTCATAATCAAATGGTCACCTCAAGTCTGGGTAAATCTGTCAAATTAGTCCTTCTGACTACAAATTCAATTTAATCTGACATTATTTGCATGACAAAATATGACATGAGATTATATTGGGACAAATGATTATTCCATTTTTCTATTCATTTCTGACTCTTGTTTTTCTGGTCTTCAGCATGAACCTAGCTTAGACCAGTTGTTTGTCTCTCTGCTTTATTTCTAACCACAGCCAGTATAGGTGAAGGTTGAAAAAAGTCCATAGCTGTTCATTAGAGGAAGATTTTTTTTTTTCCTGACCTGATTTATGCTGGACTGATTTTCTGAGGCATGGGAATCAACACTCATTTTATTTCCTTCCTAATGTACATTAAGAATGTTCTTATTAGTCATATCAGAGACTGACCTATTTTTGACCAATGCTATATTGTGGCAATGTGTTCCCTAAATGACTTGTAATGTGTAATCTACCAGTCTGATGGCATCCACTAGAGAGAGAACCATATTTCAACAGTGAGCAAGCACTCCCTGAAATGCACTCTGCAAAGCATGAAATGTCCTCTAAAATGTGAATATTAAGCTTCCTGTTATGTGAATACACTGTATGCAAATACTAATGAGAATTGCAACTCTGGGAGAATGATTTTTTCATTTCTGGACACTTTTCTAGCACATCAGCTAGGAACATTTTAACAAAGGGGATGAGCGTTTTGGCAGAGACTCTTGTCTGACATCAGCTCCTGAAACACAAACATATATTTATCTTCAAAATAAGCAAGTAAAGTATTTCYATTCTATTTCTGAAGGAGTATTGGAGGCAGAGACACTGGTTTATGGCCCCAGTAAAGTCATGAAATAGAGTGGTGAATTGTATCACCTTACTGAAAGTAAATCCACCAAATTAAAGGAGTTACATTGCAGCTGTTTGAGAAGAAGCCTCTGAAAATGAATAGTATAATAATTATTATGGGTCATTTCAATAGAAAGCTCTACTGAATGGTGTATTTTTTCCAAGTAGACATTATTTTTTCTTTATGAAGGAGAAAATAAATTGTATAAAGAAAAGAATTTTTTTTAAATTTCTTTAAGAAACTATAGCTAAGCATGGCCTAGATTATTGATATAATTATCTGTGATGATGTTTGTGTGTGCAATTCATGTAAGTGCCAAAGCAAGAGATTATTTTGGATTATAGAAAGCACACAAGTAGAACAGGATGTTGAAATTTAAAATGAAGGCTGAATACCACCAAAAGCTTTTCAGGCATGAAACTTCAGTTATTACTCCCTGGAGTTACCTGACCTTGGTGCTTTACAGGAAGATGTGAAGATAAGATGGCTGCCTGTGCCATCGAAATAAGATTAAATTTTGAAGGTTGTGCTGCTCTGTAAGTAAGGAATACATTTAAGAATTTCAACACTTTTTGGGTTCTCATAATTACTTAGGCTATAAATGTTTAATAAATAATTTATAAAAACGTGGTTTGGGTAAATGAAAAACACAAACTTTTTCTGCTGAAATTATGAACATGTCGTGAAAACTGTAAAGAAAAACAATTATGTCATTTCCCTGACATGTGAACTTCTTGTTTAAAAAAGTTGGCTAGGATTAATTGTGGAATAGAGTCCCAAAATAAAAGGCAAAAGAATCATTGCTTAATTCGAAACTAGGCAGAACATAGTGCCAAAAAGTACCCAAGAGAAAATACAGAGGAACTCAGATATGGTGATGATGGAAGCCTTTGCAAGAAGATAAAGAAGCATTGTACATGGAATCTCTGATCCCTTTCTAGCTGTTTACACTCAAACAAATATTGGTATTTTATACCTAAGGCTTCTACTTTTCGTCTGGGAACATGCCTTTTTATAAGGAAATATCAAATTTTGCATCCTTCATGTTGTCTGATCAGTGGGAATCCATCTCCTTATATTTCTTCTGTAGCTCCTATCAGTGTGGCTGTACAAGTGCAGCAATGGGGAGAGTTTTGGAAATTTCCTGATGCTTTTACTGTGATCTCATCTCATCTTAAAGGTTGAACAGGGCCAGGTGATGCTTTATATCAAACAGAAAAACAGTGTCCATTTGACTGTATTTTCCCATTGCCATTGGAGCAGGCACAGTGGTGGATTTTGGAGGAAAGGGGTCATTTGCCTCTTATGTGAAAAGGAAAAGTCTCATTCAGGGCTCCCAGACACTAGTGGAAATGTTCCTCTTGTCTTTAGCTGGCACTGGATCAGCCCGAACATGAAGTTTACCCTTGTAATGGGCTCCTTGCCAAGACAGGAGACTCCTCCACAACTTGAGAGCAGGCTTGTGTGCCAACAGAGCACTGAATTTCTAGACTTCAGATTGCTGCTTCAAGTGAGGCTTCACAGTTTTTCTTCTCCTGCCTTCCCAGTATAGCATGATGTAGCCACTCAGGTGGAGCTCACCACAAGAGTTTTAGTCTTGCTTCTGCTTGGAAAGGGAAACTATTTATAGAAAAGGGGAGGAGAGTGAGTCAAAGACGTGAGGATTCCTTTGCAGTGTGCTTAATCATCAAACACGTCTCTCCTATTTGCAACCAGCTCACTTAGTTGCCCCCATCCCGATGTTTTAGCTGTTTGTTTCTTTGGTACCTTCCATCTGCATGTCTCACCAGCCTGTTGGGAGTCAGGGAAGGTTACTGCTGACTAAACTCTGTTTTGAAAAATCCTATTTTGAAAATAGTCCACTTCTGCTTACACCAGTTCAATTCCAAGCATTAGCTAGGTTTGGACTTTGTTGTCTGCCATATTATGTAGCAAAACACTTTCATGGCACTGTCAGGAGGAATAAATTATACTTTTAGCAGCCAGAAACCTGTCTATGCCAGGGCTGTCMCCTCTGTCCGTGCTGGAACAGTAGCAGAGGACCCACAGTGACTGTAGGATCCTTACGTTTGGTGAGCAGTTTCAGCACGGCTGTGTTTTTGTGGCAGAACCCCAGCTACTTCGGTGGAGATACTCACAAGTAGAGTTGCTCCTGTGTACTGCTGCTCACGATCCAGGTTTAGTGTTATATATAGGCCCCTCTTCCTTCCTCCATGGAGACTGACAGGCAGAATCTACAACCCACCCTTCAGGGCTGAGAGGACTTTTTTCCTCAGCCCCTGCTGAAAGCTAAGGGACTAGAGAGGCATGCCATCAGGGTAGTTACCTTCTGATCTTGGATTTGCATGACGAGAAGCATATGGGATGGCTTTTATCCCTGTTGTAGTTTGTTCTGTGAAACAAGCTTACTGTCAAAGCCTGCTTTATTTTGACTTCTCTACAATTAAAAAGTAAGAAGAGCAGATGAGCCAGGAAGAAGCAAAGCTCTTTGTTTAAATGAAAATAATTAGGAGCTGGCTAGCAAGATCACCAAAACCAACCAGCTGTTTTCAGTTGAACAGATCTGTCTGCAAGTTTCACGAGTCGGTTTCACAAGGCTCCTTCTCTGAGAAAGCCTCTGCGGTGACTAAAGATGGACTTGAGCCAAACCTCTGCCTCCACCATCTCCTGCCTCTCACCTTCATTTGAGGTGAAGATCCAAATCCAGCTCTTTTATTAACCTTGAATGAGGAGGGCTTCCCCACCACCTAACCCTCACTGCTCCTTGAAGTTTATATCTGGACTCTGTGTCCAATTTGCAGCTTTAGGACACAATGCTGACCAATGCACCTTTGATTTTGGAGGCAGAAAGGTCTTGAGTGGGGGAGGCTTTTTACAAGTAGCTTATGGGTTCCGTTTCCACTGGATGCTTTTAAGATCTAGGCACCTGTGGTAAAAGGAATGCCTAATCTCCGTTTGCCTCAACTTTGCCGGCAGTTCCTCCGTGCAGCTAAACATTGTCCCGCCTGGCACAGAAGGGGCAGAGTACGCATTTCCATGGACTCCTGCACGGGAAGGGGTTTTTTGTGAAAACACGGTTGCGGGTCGGGTCGCTGTGCAGATGCGCTGCTGCCGGGAGCCCGGAAAGGCAGCGGCAGAGCGGGGTGAGGGGCCACCCCGGGGCGGGGGGCGGCGGGGGAGGACCCGGCCGGCTGTGGGGGCGCGGGGCGGCCCGCTGAGCCCGGGCGGCGGCCCCCCCCTAACCCTTCGTTAAGCCCCCTCTCCTGGTGCCCGAGCCCCGGGCGCTGCCGCGGCCCGGGGCCGCTCCCCCAGCCCCTACCGCGCTGCCGACGGTGCGGGGGGGACGCGGACCCTGCTCCGCGGCGCGAAGGGGCGGGCGGCAGCCCGAGGCGGAGCCCGGGGTCCCGCAGGCGGCCGAGAGGGGCTGCCCCGTCCCGGCCGGGAAGGGGCTGCCGGGGCTGGGCGCCGGCCGCTGCGCGCCCGCGGTGCCGCTTACCTGGGGCCGGGGCCGTGGCCAGCAGGGCGGCCAGCGCCGTGGCCAGGAGGCGCATGGCCCGCGGGGCGCCGGGTCCCGTCCCTTCCCTCTCTGCCGAGCTGCCTCCCTTCTCTCCTCCCCGGCCTCTCGCCTCCTCCCCGCCCGGTCCTCCCTTCTCCCCTTGCCTTTCATCTCCTCCCCTTTCTCCTCCTTTTTTTCCGCTTTCTTCCTTCCCTCCCTACTTCTCTGCTCTTCCCACCGTCCTGCCCCCTATTCAACTCTCCTCCTCTTTTTCTCGCCTTTCCCTTTCTTTTCTCCCTACCGAGCTCAGGCCTGTGGGGTGACACTAGGGCTAAATAGGTCTGCTCTGTCTGTAGTCTCTGTGATCCCCCTGTGCACACACCCCCTGGCCAAAAGACATGGATCTGTGCAGCTGGTAAGCGGAAAGCTCCCCTCTTTGCGAGCGGGTGAGACAGCCTGGCAGCTAGGGGTTGTGGGGCAGAGTTCTGGGATGGGGAAGGCTGTGTTATGCATCCTCTCTGCTTTCCTGGAGTTGTTTGAAATTTTGCAGGCCCTCGTGCCCATTCCCCTTATCCCACTCCTTAACTGGAACAGGACCATCATTTCCAGGCAGTTCTAGTTAACGGCTGTCTCCCTTTCTGCGGGCCCTGCTGGTGGCAGCCTGTGGACAAGGAGATCTGGCAGGCAGGAGTGGCCCTTCAGCAGGCATGGAGATGGATGCTGTAGGCTGTTTGGACACCGGTGCTAGGACGTTACACACAGTGCTCTGGTGTTGGGAGGATTTTGCCCTCTGCTGTGGCAGCACAACTACTGACCACTGACATTCACCCTCTCTCTAAAAAAGTCCTAAATTAATTGATATAGCAGATTAAGGTGCATCACGCCAGGGTTACTGTGCTTGTTTTGCCAAATGGTACTATACTTCTAGGCCAGAAAGGACAAGGGAAGTTAGCACCTGGCAGTCTACTCCTGCCCTTCCCCTTTGCTCCTTTTGAAAGTGTTTATCATTTGAAAGCCCACAAATCTCCAGAGACATGGACTGCTTAATCCTTCTACCAGCAGGTATGATGCGTTATGCCTGATTTTAGTATTCATGTTGCGTGAAGTGTGGATGATACAAACACTTTGGCATTCCTGCTTCCCTGGATAGGGCAATTAGTACCGATTTAGCTACTCCACCCCTCTCCTAGTAATCACTTAGGCAGGATAATACATGTCTGCTTTTAAGCATCACAGAAAATTTAGTGTGTGCTTCATCTGATCCTTATGAGGCTGAACACTGCCTTTAATATCGTGCAATTCATTTACTTCAGGGACAGACTTTTGTGTCCGTACAGCAAACGCTCCTCGCAAGAGAACGACAGGTCTGGATTATGCACGGAACAATCGGCAGACCTGAGGAAATAGAGGGAGTTGTTAAAAGTTGTACTGCCTGGGGAGCTAATTAAGATTTGTAGATTCGAGTCTACTCCTTTAACACAGCAAAGGGAAATCCTATCAAAGAGATAAGCTAATTCAAAAAGAAGCAGACAAATTCACAAAAAACTGTACCAGCAATTATTTAGTTTGATGGTCCTGATGGAAGCTCCAGCTCAGGAAGTCCTTGGACTGCTGATTGAGAGGGAAACCAGCGATGAGTGATTTTGCATACTTTTTTCCAAAGCATTTGCTGCTTACCATTGTTGGAGAAAAGATATTGGGCAGGATGGACGTTTTAGACCTCGTATATTTCTGCCAGGTTCAGTCATGCCTCACTGCATGTGTCTCATAAATTCCTTCACTCTACTAATCTTTTAATGGTGTGTACAAAATACTGATGTAAAGATATCAATAAGGACTGCCTAAGCTCTCATGTGAGTGCCTGGACCCTACAGAGCTTAAAGATGCACTGTGAGAATCAGTATCAATGTCATTGTTTATCAACCATCCCAGTTACAGATGGCACTAACAGTTCCTTTAATTGCATCAAGAACCCTAATGAGCTTTGGGAAAGAGCTAGAATGATCATTTGGTGAGAAGGTTTCATATGATGTATTTGCCTATGATAGAAGATCGATAGAAGAAGATACGTCAGAGGCCCATCTGGGCTTCTCCAGTCTCATGTGCCTGCCAGTTTACTGAAAACATATTCTTTCTGTTTTGCAGCTTGTGATCTCTGTACCTTTGACAGTTCCCTGTGTGTTGTGGGTTCTCTCTTTTGTGTAGAATTATTTAGTTCATTTCTCCCCCATTGAAAGACCTTCATTAACATAAGAACATGGAAAGTGCTCCTTATTCTTAAAGGACATTGCGTTTAAATTTCCGAATGTACTTTTAAAAGTGGTTTAGGCTGGAAGTCTTTTATACTTGTCATTGCATAAATAAGCTCAGGTGATGCTGCCCTTTTAGGGTTTTTACCAAGGGAGAGCTTTTATTTGCACAGCTAGGAACAGGACCCATAAACTTTTATGCATGGGTCTCTCTCTTGCCACTAACATATATCACCAGCATTTGTTAGGCAACCCAGTACCTAACATACTTAAATAAATYTATATTTTGCCAGTCTCTTGGGATATACTCCTGGGCCAGACAGCACTAGTCAGGCTAGTGAGCTGTGGAGAAACACAGACTGTTGACCTCCCATCTTCTCAGATTTGCTGCTGACTTGTTGGATGATTCTACGCAAATTGGTTCCAACCTCTGGGCTGCAGCTGAGTGATCTGTAACCTTCCTTTGTGCCTGGACTGGATGGGTTTGCTAATGGAACTGGGGCAACCTGCATGAAAACTTGCAATTATGTGGTGTGCATTATTTCACTGTTAAAATCTTTCATCCCTTCAACCCATTTGTAGCAGCTGAGATGTTTCTGCTTTTGTAAAAAGTTTATTCAAGGTTGTTGACGCCTCTTACCTGATACCATCACAGTTTACCCATGCACCAAAAATCCCAGAGGCCAAATGAACATGCAGTACAATTCCCTTTTCCACCCACAGGCCAGGCACACAGCTCTGTAAGCAGTGCACCTCCCTTAGCTTCTCTGGAAGTGTGCTGACGCACGCGAGCGGAGCCTCTGACCCGCAGGATATGGCTTTCTCGGCTTTGGCAGCACCTACGTGGCCTTGTTTCCTGCCGGAACGGGTCTGCTCTGACGCGGAAAGTGCCTACTCAGCACTCCGATGCAGCTGACACAGCCTTTTCGCGCAGAGCTTGGAGCCCCTCGCTCCCCGGGGGCAGTGTGGTTGAAGTCAGCAGCCCCAGTCACTCTGGGTGAGACCTGCTGTGCAAATCCCTTTGCTTCCTTGCAAAGCCACATCTATCAGGAGAGGTAATCGCAGCCTCTTGGCTTTTGCTGTCCTGTCCTCCCTCCCTGGCTGCRATTCTTAACCTGCCTTCTTCTATTGAAAGGTCTTACTAACATCCCCAAACCTGTCTCCAAAAACTCCTGCAGGATTCCTGTGAGCAGGATTSTGGCTTGCCCTTGTAGCGATATTGCGGTGCAGCGGAGGGGTACCGTAGCATCCACTGCAACTCACATGGGGCTGCTTTGGCTGTGCACTGGGAGAAATGTCTCCACGAGGCTGCAACTCTCACCGTGTGTAGATGGACTGGGGTGGGCTGATTGCCTGCTTTCGTACCTGATACATTGTTAAGGAGAGTTATGCTTGTTTTGAGTGATGTATATGAGTTTGCTACCCACCTGCAGCAATAAACTGTCTCTCTGAACTTCTCTTCTTTACCTGGRCTGATCAGGGCAGCTGCAGCTTATCGTCCTCCCACACCTCATCGAGGCAGAGTGCAAAGGTGCTACCTGCCTGCCTGAACCTTATCATGGAGACGTGAGTTATGGCCAGGTCTTCTTCAGAATCCAGCAGCTGGTAGCTCCCGTGGCCCAAGGAATCCTAATTACAAATGAATGTTCAGTGATTAGAGATGGATAAAATCCAAACTGATTCAGTGTTGCCAAGCATGGAGGGAGTTTGGATCTGTATCCAAACTTTCCCATCCCTTTAATGGGCCAAATTGACTTTGAACTGCAACAGTCCAGAGCTTCTGAACAACATGGCTTAGGATTAAAAACTCTACCCTGGTATTTTTCCATGGCTATTTTGTGGACTAGTGTGTGGGAAATACTGTTTTGTGGATCCAGCTCCATGTCAATGGGACAGAGCTTCCAAAATGCTTTTTAGGTCTCTGGATGTTAAGCAATTTTTACACTGTGTTTGGGGCTTTGATGCTGGTTTACTTGTTGCCATTTATTTCTGACTGATTGGCAAGTTGCTAGACAGAGTGATGTTATTACTGAAGTTTTCCTTTCCCCCGGAGGTGTCCTTCCTCCGCTCTTTTTTTTCCTTTTTCTTTCACGGTTATGAATGATACTGATGTATCTGGATAGGATCTAATCTTTTGTGTGGTGCAGCCATACTTTCCTGGGTAAGTGGAATCCTTCATATTGACGCTATAACATGTATTTTTCCATTTTCTCTTTCTTCAAATGAAGGCACATTTTTTAATTCCAGAAACTTGCTTTTGTTACTACTTTTATGATTATGTTTGGGACTGCATAAAAGCACAGGGGATTTATTATGTTTTTCTTAGCTCTTGCTTCAAGTTTGATCATTCCAGTTTGCAGGGCACTGCTAATCCTGAAAAAATGAGATTTGTGGATGTTTTGCAAGTGTTTAGAGCCTCTGTCATATGTACTTTCTGCATCCTTAGGTGTGTGCAAGAGCTGAAACCTGATTAAGTCTTACTGTGCATTGCCATGCACAAAGACATAGTCTCAGCTTCACATAGTGGTACATAGCAGTGTCATTTGAGGACCATTAAAAAGTCCATTGCAGTTCCAGTTCTGTTCTCCAAAGATATTAAAATGTTGCTTTTAGCTGTCCTTATTTCTGGCAGTAGGTGAGCAAATGTCATGCTAAGATGGATTTCAGTGCATTAATACGTTCTGGCTATGCATTCTCATTAGGTGCCTCTCCCAGTTAAAATATTACTGATGGTACTTTACTCTGAGCTACCCACTGTGAGCCTGCTGATCCCAGTCTGCCCAGCTCAGAGAGGGCATTGACTGCAGAACCACGTGGTCGGTGAGAGTTGCCGTGACAATGCACCATGCTATCCCCTGTTTTGGCTTGCCTGCCTCCCCAAGTAAGCGTTACAGCCAGGTTAGGGGAAGCACAAGCCTCTCCTGAAGACTGCAGGAACATGGTTTTTCTGTGAAGTCTCCTGTCTCATGGAATTTGGTCTGTGCTTTCCACACAGCCTGTGCTGGCACCACATTTAAAACTTTGTGTCCATAATTTGTCTCTGGATCATCAGTCTAAGAGACGTCCCACTGCCTCTTTGTCAACAGGAGATATAAGAATGACTCTAGTAGGAAAGAGCAATGATSCAGCTAGCTCAGTGCCCTCTTTCTGACTGTGGCTGATGATAGCAAATACTTAAAGAAGTGTAGTATAGGCGGGCAAACACACATTACTGTGTTTCCAGGAGACTTTTCCAGCTTCCAGTGGTTTGCAGCACTCGCTGTCTCAGCAAGACGTTGTGTCTCAGCCCGTCATTGATCGGACCCAACCACACTTTGTGCTCCTTTGTCACTTTGTTCTGGGCTGAAGAGACAGAAGTTTGCCACTGTATCCCTTCTCCCTGGTCAGGGTGGCTCCGTGGCTCCTGCGGTACTGGATGTGGCCCTGATAGGAATAAAGCCTGGTAGTTACAGAGGGAGAACTTTCTGAGGTGGAGCAGATCATGAAAGAATCACTGAACCTGCATGGGGACACTCAAGCAGCCACTGCTGTCAACTGGCACTACGTGGCTCATGAAAAGTCACTCTACAAAAGCAGTGAACCAATATCAGAAGGTATAATGTACTTGTCTAGCATTTGTGTAGTTATGTTTGGATTTATTGTCTTAAGTTTTCAAACATTTCTTCAACACATTTCCCAAATTAGCAAATTTATCCTGGATGTGTCTTAAGAATAAAGGCTTCCACATAAATTCCTTTAGGCCTACCTGCTTCTGCTCAGGCCAGAAATATCACAAGTAATGCGCCCCTTGCCTGACCTGGTATTTCTGATCTGCCTTTACCCAGCAACACGGATTGAGGAGAAAGATGGAGGTAGTAGTGTTCAAGCAGAGAAAAGAATGGTTGTGGAATTCAGGGTTTGGATGAAGGTGAATTAAGGTGAAGAGATGGATGAGATATGAACCAAAACTGCTCCTAACTGATATTACATGCTTTTTTCCTATGCATTAGTTATTATTCCTACCCGCAGAGCATGTAGAACCTGCCTTTTCCAGGAAGTCTGTTTGGAAAATTGACTGTGAAGCTCATAGTAATTCTGTAGTCTAACAAGTGGAACCAAATTACTATCTGCACTTTAGAAATTGCTAACTCACCTTTGGAAAGAGCTGAAGTTCATGGCTGGAAAGCAACTACAAACTTGAAAAAACATGTGCACCAACTAGAGAGACCCTAGAGGAGAGCCCAGCAAGGAAGATCACAGCTCTAGAAAACATGGCCTGTGAGGAAACACTGAAAAGCTGGGGTTGCTCAGTGAGGCCTGGGAAGCATAATAAATCTCCAGGTATTGTAAGGCTCTTGCAAAGAAAGGGAATAAACAACCATCCATGTCCACTGACAGTAGAATGAGAAACTGCTGATCTAAATTGTAGGAAACGAGATTAGATATTAGGAAATGCTTTCTAACCATGAGGTTAGTTAACGGCTGGAATAGGGAAGTGGGGGGCCCTCATTATGAGAGGTTTTTAGATGTAGATTAGACAAATATTTGTCAGAAATTGTCTAAGTATACCTGGTCAGCTTTTCAGAAGGATGTTAGATTAAATAAGCTCTGAAGAGCTCTTCTAGCCTTATTTTCTTTGATACTGTTTGACGCTCTCTGTATGTTGTCTCCCTTAGTAGAAATACTAAATCCTTGAACACACCACAGAAAAAACATTTAAGCTCTTCATATCCCAAGGAATAACAACATTTTGTCTCTGACCTACTTTGTCCTACTCAGACATAGATAGCATCTTGCCCTCTTATCTCCATTTTCTACTATGTCCCCCAAGACTTTCTTCTGTTTCTGCTTAAGTTTGGATAATAAATCCTGTGTCTCTGTGTTTTGCATTTTTTTATAACATTCCAGGCTGGAAACAAAGTACCCACACACGTACCCACAGTGCAGAATTTGTTGTCAGAAAAACAGGGAATCCTTCCCTAACCTCAGGAATGTCCCTGGAAGATGTGCTTGCCTTTTGCTCTGTTGTCAGGAATGGTGTTGCTACACTTTGGCAGCCGCTAACTTTAAAATAGATTCTTTAAACTTAAAAACAGAAGTAAAACCTACTGTTTCTTAAGGAATTCTCTCAGTAAAGATCTTTACCAGAGACAGTTTCATCAGTAAGCTCCAGTCAAATTTTGTATGCTATATAGCATTGAGTAGTGGTCGAACTTGGACCTCTGAGCTTCAGGAGGAGTTATGGATAAGTGGTTACGTTTCGTGCTGAGCAGTGAAATAATGAACAAATATCCATCCAAATATCCAGCAGGTCCATGAACTGCTTAAAAAGTTACCTTATTTGTGTTTCTAAGATTATCTCTCTGAAGAATTTTTGGCACAGCTTTGAATAAACAAAATATTTGACTTTCATGTCCTTCAAATATTGACTATTTTAGGATATATTCTCTTTCATATTGTAAATGAGGATGTATAGTATCTGCCTTTAAGTGAAAACGAGGCTGATACTGTAGCAAGTTAAAAGCATCTCATTCGCATAGCTGTCAGGTGCCGAATATTGTGTGCTCTTCATCTTCTTTCCTTTAAAAGTAAAAATAAGGAGCAAAAGAAATGCTTTATCTGTTCTTTTTTTAAGTACAGAAGTTCAGGTGCCATTTGTTAAATGATTCTTTGCAGAGAATATGAGAGAAGCCACATCTTGCATACCGTACATACCGTATGCTTGGATGCATCCTTTAACCAAACATAGACATTTTTCTTAGCAGTGTTGTAGCCACGTGGATAAGATGTAGCATTGCCATATCGCAAAACTAGCTTTTATTTCTTCTCTCTGAAAAGTAGTCTTGTATAAACTCTCAAATTTGCACTACTTATTAAAAAAAAAGAATCTGATCTTTTTTTCCTGCATTCCTCTCCTTACATGATAAGTCAATAGACAAAAAGTTCCTCGTGTATCTCCTAAAGCAGGGAGAAGACGACTGCTTCAACAGTGGGCCTTAGAAAGGCACCAAATTATTTGCACTGTTTGATGGAAGAGGGAAGGTCCTGWCCCATTAAAATTAGTGATTTTGATGTGGTGAAGTAGCGACCATATCCTTTTTGGCTGTGTCCCATCTGATTTGCTGGCTCCATGGCTACGTGGAACAATAGTCTGTGCAGGGCAGCAGGGAYGTGGGCAGAATTACAAGTGAGCATCCATGAAATTCCTCTGTGGAAGTACAAAAAGGGTTTTCCCTCTGCACTTTCTAAATGACAGAAAACCTGTATGAATGATTCTCTGTAACTCGGGCAAGACAGCTTTGAACTCAGGCTTGTCCCCTGGAAACATTACAAATTATTTTTCCCACTTATGAAGGTATTAAAAGTTTATTGTGTTGATTTTAAGTCAGTTGTTGGCAAAGCTCCCTGGTTTTTTTTCAAACGGGTGGCTAATATTGGCTCAGTTTGACAAAAAAAAACAACTCCTGGTGGAGAGCCTATGCATAGAACATTTCTACTCTGATAGTTAAAGTCATACAAAAGTTATTAATAATAGGAGTGGAGGGTTATGATGGGATTGGTGATGGAGAGTGCCAATAAGCAGTGGCTGAGTGCAATGGCAGAGGCGGTATGGCAATGTGAACATTAAAATGTGAAATTTTAAAAAGGTCAGATATGAAAAAATTTGGGGAAATTGCCAGCAAAGGTTCCAACAGCAATGCTGAGAGCAGCAGCAGAGCTGACACAAGTCAGTTTGTACCAACAGGCCAATTATCCATGGCTTCACGTCTCTGCTGAACCTCAGTAGTTGCAGCAGGATGGGGGCTTTTCCTGCCACTCTGGGATTTGTTGGACAGCAGCTAGGAAAGAAGGGTGTCATTTACTGATTTGCCACCATGGTGATTTACTACATCCTTGGGAAGACGGTCCATGACAATGCTTCATCCACCTTTTATTTTTGGGATCTGGCAGGAGAAATTGGAAGGGGGGTGTCAGCGGGYGAAATTTGTAATACCAAGATCAGTGCATCACTTTTAGGTGAAGCACTTCAGGCTTTCCAAAATAATCCACTCGTGGTCAGGGGAAAGATCACTCCATAGGCATAGTCAATACCTCTCTGTTGCATTTTATGGGTCTGTGGGATTATATTTAGAAAAACAATGCTGTTACTTGGAGCAGCAATTTTATCAGAATGTATGTTGTCCACAAMAGACGTTGAGCAAAAGGCCTTCCAGTTGGGAGCATTATTGCTGAAGGGTGTAAACTGGGTGTCCCACACTTATGGTTGACTTCACCAGGCTGATGGAGAGGCTCAAAGGTTTGTGTGTGCCTGAGTGGCTATGCAGAGACACAAATAGAAAATGGGAGGACTCAGCTCCTTCTCTGGGACTCACAACAGACATCATGCTGATCTTTTAGGGAAGTCTGTAACTGAACCTAGATAACCTCTAAAAATTAAATAGGATAGGTGGGTGAAAGTGTCTAAATTCTGCCTGAATGGCACATGAGGTGTATTAGTACCTTGTCGAATGTCTGCTGGTGATTCTGCTCTTGAAGTCTGATTTATTATTTTTTTTATACAGACTCCTCTGACTGTCAGTGCAAAGGCAGTCAACAATTTGACTGAAAAGCTAGCCATGCAGTAAATGACCACAGTGCTAAATGACCATAATACAAGCCATGGCATATGCAAGTAATTTTCAAAAAGAAGTGTATTTGGACATTGCTCTAAAGGAAAAAGATTGTAGGGAAAAAAGGGAAGCAGGGTTCTATCTTTTAAAAGTAATAGCACACAATGCAAGCTCCAAAATGTCCCATAATTGTTTGTGGTATAGCCTCAGGGTAGGGAAATATTATCATTAAAAAGAAGTAATTTGAGTGAAGCTGGAGATCATAACATTCCACTTACCAGTTGCAAATGCATACCGTCAAAATACAGGTTTCCGATAATACACAGAGACTTTCTCTGCTTCTTTTGATCTGTTAGCATGTAACAAATATACTTTCCTTCTCYGACACTGAACTTAGGAAAGTAAATAAAATCAAAACCATACTTAAAACACTGACTCAGAGAAAACATTATGCTTATATATATGTCTAAGGCATATGTTATATTAGTCATTATAATTAAAATAATACACACATCTGTTTTATGATGAAATGTGAGTAATGTGCCACTGATTACTAACATCTGTAGTTCTTTCTAGCTATGATATTTCCATTTTTAAATGCAGCACATTCTGTRGATTAATAAAATGTGCAAAAGCACACTTAGAATTTAAATTTAAAAATGATAATACTCTGAGACATATTTTGATTTCACTTATATCAGCACATGTTGTCAGGGACTTGCTGGCTTTCCATGACTTGTCTGTTTTGCCCCTTACAGCAGCCAGAACAGATGTTCAACAACTGGACTGGTGGTACTTCTTTGTGTTCCCAGAGAAACGGGTCTAAGCTTGCCTCCTCTTTAGGACAAGGGTAACTTTCTTGGGGGACCTGTATCTTGGAGTAATTGTGTCCTTCCAGCTCTGTTCAGCACTCTTTAGGAGCTTCMTTATTTTCTGAAAGGTGTCCCTAAAGCTTTCTTTAGTGGTTTTGGTCACTCCTTCTCTGATGGGTGCTCTGTCTTGATCAGACTTATCATGTTAAAATCAGCAATAAGATTTTCCTTCTTCACCAGGTCTTAGAAAATTGTCTTGTTTCCAGTTTATTAACTGTCCATACATCTAATTCTTATAGTTCTTTAATGGGCTTTGCCTTTGACCTATTTTATCCTCAGTGTAGTGCTAATACTGTTCCTGGCATTACACTGACTTGCGCATCAGAGACAAAATTAGTAAGCATCTCACAGCTGGCAGCTAAATCATGTTTTGTAGCCATGCTGTCCAGACTTCCCCAGAAGTAGCAGTRTTGGTGTTACCATCGTTGAACTTGCCAGGCCTTGCTTGCCATCTCCTCAAGAATTATGGCTCTCGCATTGTTTTAAACTCTGGGCCTGGTTTTGGCTTGTGTGCCAAGTCACGTACAGATGTTTTGGACTCTGAGCTCCATGGGCAGACCCTGACTTGATTTCTTTACTTATAGTGTTTTTTAYATACTATCATGGCCACAGTATCGGAGCAGCCTGCACTCTGTAAGCTTCAGTCGAGTCTGGGTGACTTCCTTTGCGTGGCAGATTCCAGATGTTTTGCCAGAGTTTATTTCTGGGTCTTTCACGAGACCATCTCTGACTTCCATGTGTGTGTGTGTGTCTTAACGCCAGTGAAGAACTGTTCTCTTATCAGGGACCTGGTTAGTCAACTCCCATCCTCCCTCACTGCCTTTCTCCCCCCCCGCCACAGAAAAAAAATGTCATCTTTTAAGTCTTAGATCTGTTATAAACTCTTTTGCATTTTATACTTTCCATTCCTCCTGCATTAACAAATCTTGTTCCATTTTTGCATGGAATGCAGTCCTCCTTAAGTTTCTGCAATCCATTTTCATTGTGAGCCTCTTGGCTGTCTTAATTGAAACTATTAAAAACCTCAAGTGTTTGAGATCTAACTTTTATCAGAAATAAATTGACTTTCTGCCCAGTATCCTTCTGATAGCATTCATTGTTTGTAGCTGTAGAAACTGTGCAGGTCTTTTCTAAGGATTTTTTTCACTAGTAGGGAGTTTACCCACTCCATTATTCATTCCTGCAGAATAGTTTGATTCTCCCCCGATACCATACTTTGTCTTGAGATAATGCCAAGTCTGGGAGCCTGACAGACTGTAAATGTGATATCTGAACATGTCAGCATTGCTTTGCATGAACCTCCATTGAACTGAACGTTTCCTTCTACACGTCTCATACCAGCACTTTTTAAAGACACAGCTCCACACTTGCTGTGAACACTCCTTTTTCCCCAGGACATATACCTTTCCACCCCTCTTTTCTATGCCCCGCAATGGCATTGAGGACAAGGAAAATGAAAAGAACTTAATGCACCCTGCAGCCCAGGGATGTGAATTCCTCCCAGCTGCTTGCAGAGTGTTAATGAACACTGTACAGACCAAAAAGGGACAGAGGGAATCTGTTGCAATAGTTTTTGAAGCTTCACCTCTGTTGCTAATGACACCTTTGAGAGCTAATGAAATAGTTTTCAGATATGGATCTGGGCTCTGCTAATGCTCATGAGTGTGAGCATACGAGTAGTACTGCATACTCCAATGGGAAGTTTACTTGGGCAAAATTCCCACTGAGGTCAGCTGGGCTTTCTCCAGAGCAATCCTTGCCTAATAAATCCCTTAATGGTAATAATTATTGAGTTTGGGGTTGTAGTTAAATATAGGAATATTTTAAATTAAAAAATACATGGGCTGTGCTGTCCTCCTGTCTGCACTTCTCTTTCCTGCAGTAATCCCATCAAGTTACTCCCAGTCTTTGTTGGTGTATAGCTGAGTGCAGAATCATGCCTCCTATTACTGCTTGAAATAACTCCTGAAAAAGCCTCAGTTTTACACAATTTATTTCAAATATGAATTTATGGCTTTAAACTAGTGAACAGCATGGCATCTAATGAGTCCTGGAGTACCTTAACCATAAAATAAAATTAAGGAAAGTTCTTATTTTCCCTAAATGAGGGTGTGATGGCTGAGTGGTTACAACATCTGGCTTTTTGCCAGAGGTATAAGCTCCCTTGTTGTGCTAGCGATGAGTGTTTACAAGACAGGAAGAGAATCAGATCTTGCTGCTTTGAGGCTTTTCTTGGTCAACTCAGCTGTAAATGGGTACCAGTCATTCCAGCTGAGAGTCAGAAAGGCATCTGCCTGTGATAAAAACCTTTCTGTTGTCTTATATGTGGTTTCCCACAGAGTTGGCATGTATTGGCTGTGCCAGTCTGATGGGCTGAACTGGCTTGTCTTAAATTGTGGCCATTTTCCTACTACTTCTGCTGGGAGATGTGTATTTCAAGTGTAAGCACATATGTCTTGTGAGCAGCAGAACTAATGAAGTCTGCTTCCCAACAGATTTATGTTATGCGCTTTGTTGACATTAGCTAAATAAGGCTATGGCTATTATTAGATATCAGGTAATCTGTAAAGAGAGATCTAGAGAACACCCTAGCCTTGGGAAAATCTTCAAATGGGGTTTGGGGTCTTCTAAGGCTCTAGGAGCCACACTGTAGAGAGGACTAATAAGGTCTTTTTCTAGCTGCTTGTCTTCATGAGGCGTACTGGAATGTAACTGTCTTGGAGGCTTCTGCCCTTCTGTCAAGTTCTGATAGAAACTGGCCAACCTACTCAAATGTTGGCAGGAGGAGGCTGCCTTGGCCTGAGCTGCAAAATTCTCTGAGATAAAAGATTCCCCGAATCCTAGCACTTTATGGTGGATCCATGCTGTCAGACATGAACTCTGAAAGGATCTGCCATGGGCAGATTACTATCAGGTGTACCAGGAAATATCCTGAGTTCTGTTGTTCCAGTTACAATGCTCTGAATCCACGCTACTGTTGGGCTGCAGCCACGTGTCAGGATTAGTCTGCTTAAACTCTTCACTGTCGGCTGAGGCAAAGTCCATATGACCCTGCTATGGTGAAGTAATTAACATTCTTTAAAACTGAATCTGCTTCTCCTCTTATGCCTTTTAACATCCACACAGCTCAGTGGCTTTGATTTTCTCTTGATTTCCCCCCAGCATGAAAGAGGCTGATTTTTACTCTCAGTATGAAGTTGCATCGACTTCTTTAATGCCATTACATTAGTATCAACTGGCAGTGTCCAAAAGGACTAAAAGGCATAATACAGAATGAAACAGAGAAGAAATTCTCATCTGACAGGCCACAGTATCTGTTAGATACTAGGATTTTCCAGGAATTGCAGTATGGAAAATAGGAACTTTGAGAACTGTGAGGAGAGTTAAATCCATGTATACTTTAACTTTCTGTAGTATGTAGAAACTCTGCAAATAAACATGTAAATATTTCTCTCTCTCACCGAATTTTTGTTCTTACCTAAGTCAGAGAAAGCCTCCTATTCTCCAGAGTCCTTAAGCATGTGCTTAATTCACGGAAGAACGGATTTTAAGGAGAATTTCTGTGGAACCCTGTGTACTTCCTACCAGCCGCTTCCATGTGGGAATCAAACCATTTATGTATACAGTTCCTGACTCTGGGGCAATTAAAATCTCAGCCATAATGTTATATTAACACAGAATTCGGTGTGCCTAATGACATATTAAATCTTCCTAAATTATAGCTAAATTACAAAAAGGACTAATTTACCAAAACCAGTTAATAAATGTTTAGAAAAGGAAGCTAATTGAATTATCCCTTGTTTGTCAGAGACAGATAATCTCCTTGTGAGAAATCTCATTTTTTCTGAAGCATGATTAATTGGCCTGACGAGTCAGAGATTATGACAAATTACGCAGGAGGAGATAATAAATAAGTCAGTAGGAAAGCTTGGGAGCAGAGAACTAGCAGCTGTTACTTGGTTTGAGGTTTGGTACCACTGCTGGATTCACTCTGACCTTTGTGTGGTTTCCTTGCTCCTGCTGTGGACAAGCCACCCAGCAGTCACAGCCACCCTTTGCTCCTTCCCCCCACATGCTCTAAGCATCAGCCCGATTCAGATGAGTAGCATCACCTCCCCAAGAAGGATGTCTGAAAACACACGTGCTTCTAGGCCAATGACTGGTTTCTACTTACTGAATAATCAAGGATATGAGATGAATTTTTCTTTTTCCATAGTCATGGTGGGAAGGCATTTATAGCTCACACAGAAGGTCCAGTCACAGATTCATCTTGTTCCCATTAAACTCAATGGAGAAATTAAAATCAGTTGTAGCTGTGCTCGACTCTGAATGCAAAGTGTGTCTAAGCCCTTCAACGTGGTGTACCTAAGGGACTACACCGCACAAGTCCACACTCCTTTAGGAGAAGGCTTCAGCATATGCACCCAGACTGCTCAGTTTTAGTGCATGTTGCCAGGCCATAGCGCTGATGTGGCTCAAGCTCCAGCAATGAGCAGAGAAGAGCCAAGGGTGGGATGTGTGCTGGTGCACCGAGCTGCAGGCTGCTCCATTTGGGCACAGACCGGGGATGAGGCTGGTGCTGAGAYGCCAAATAAAGTCTTTTGCTCTTCCTCTCAGGAGTATCTGATCTGAGTGTCTTTCAGTCTAATTCATGAAAAGCACAGGGCAAGGGTGTCAAAATTTGATCTTAATGTTTGAACTCTGTGTACAGTGTTGTGTGCTTTCATTATCTTCTTTGAAAAGCCTGGCAGGTGGTAGAATTGAATGAAAAGTTTGTTGGTTTCGTCGATGTTATATCATGTGGGCTTGCAAATAATTTTCCATTTGCACCCTCTTGTATGTGTGGATCACGCTATTTAACAGGAACTAGATTTGAGTTATTGTCTCATTAACATTATTTGGAAAATGTTGTGATTTAGATCTAAATTATTTATTAGTGTGCTGCATTGGTATCTGGATGATAGTACTCGGGGAAACCGACTGTAGGAATCATTTCTATACAGGGAATGCAGGACTAAGCTAGTGATCTTGTTGGGTAAGTTTAAGAGAAGTCTCAATATAGTGGGGGAAAAGGAAACGGAGATGGACAAACTCATTACTGTTGGCACTGCCTAGTAGTTGGATTACATGATATTTACATTTAAATGCCAGTGCATACTTTTCATTACTCTATACCTYTAACTCACCTCTGCCAGTCTCTAGTGGAAATCATTTGCACATGAGTTCTCAGCAATATGCAGTGCGCTTTTCCTGCACTGCATCTTGGAGTAATTTTGGGAGGAGATGCAGGGGTAGRCTTTTGCCCTTTGTAAGCCAGGAACTTCTTGGACTTGGTGTGCGTCACAGGGAAGGAACTGCCTCTCTAGTAGCAAGCAGGTATGGGCCTGTTGTTTACTGAGCTTGTGTTCATAACCCTGAGAATTCAAAAATCCATAAGCACACTAAAAATAATCCTGACAGTTGAGAGGTTTTTGKTTTTTTTAATTAGTACCATTGATCTCCAGGTTTCTGGGCCTTTATAATGTAGCAGAGATGAAAGCTTCTAGCTGTTCTCTACAGCCTCAAGAGCAAGGTATATTTTAAATTAAAGTGGGGATTGCCACAGCCACATGATTTGAAGACCTAATGTCTCAAGCAGAGTATCAGATAGTGCAGAACTTCAAGTTAAATAATGACTGTTGGCAGCACTCTGCTTTTTCTGTTGTTCCTGACACTGCTAAAGCAGTGATTTGAGGCAATTTTAAGTTCACATATCCTGCCTTTTCCTGTGCAATCATTTTTTTCCCCTCCCCAACATCAGTTAGTTCTCTCTCATATTTAGTTCTCCTTTATATCATCAGTTTGCTTATCTGGAAAAGCAATTTCCCCGGCATCCCCAGCCAAGTCCCTGCAAACCTGCCGCTGTTCCCAGTCCCATACCAAACGCATCCAGTCAGCTCCTCACCCCAGGACCCCCTGAGGTACCTCAGAGCCTCTCCAGCTCTCCTTCAGGTGCTGCATCCCTTTGGCAGGAAGGAGCAGAAGCCTCCAGCGGGGACAGTCCCAAAGGAAACAGCCAGGTACCTGTAGCCTTTGAGACCTGAGGTCAGGGGCCCTCCCTCAGGACAAAAAGATGCCAAAGAGGGACCTGGGTTGGAATAACAAGGTCCTAGAGCTGTTGGAAGTACCCAGTGTGTGAGGGGCAGATTCACTAAYCAGCCTTGCCCAGCTTTGCCAGTTGCTGTTAGAACTGCTCATCCTGCGAATACGCAGCAGCCACCTTTTCTTCTAAGTAGCTGTTTTGTGTTTTGTATGCATTTCAGGGTGGCAGCTCCTTTGAAGGGGTCCCTGCAGGAGCCCTGGTGCACTCACCACAGGTTTCTGTTGCTTCCCTGGTGTCATTCTAATGAGTTTAAATATCAAGCAGCTTAAAACATACAGGGGTTGTTCCCAAAAGGGGTGAATAGTCAGTGTTTTATATTCAATGGAGCATTTCAGCCAGTTTTAATCACAACAGAATATGTTTGCATCTGGTCCCAGTCCTGTGAGTCCTCCCTCAGTACTGTCGAGTAATTGAAGAATATGATTAAAGGTAATTATTTTAATTGCCCATTGACTCAGAAAGATTTCTGATAGTGCTCAGTAGAATCTGATCTGTAAAGGAAAGGCCTTGTGGATTGTCTGCATCAGGGCAGACCGCCATCAGCAGTGGTGTGAGGGATGCAAATGAAAGCCTCCTGCGAGCACTGCATGGATTACAGGGCGGGGAGAACACATTTTTTAACTGAATGCAGAAGACAGAATCTGCACTGTGCCAGTTTGCCTCTGAAGCATTTGGGCTTGTTATTAGTCCACACAGTGTTCAACCCCAGGGTAATGCCACTGACTTTGCTGAGGCTCCTGTTTGATGCAGTTGTGAGTGAAAGCACAGGGTTCTTCTAGGGCTTAAAGCCTGAAATCTGAGAATCGAAACCATATATATTCAATAAGGTGAAATAATTAACACCTAACCATTCCAAAATCATCATTTTTGTTGGAGGCAGCAGTAAAGAAGAATGATGGTCCAATAATTAGGTCACCCACTTTGAACTTGGAAAGCGCTGTCTGTACTCTCTGCACCGCTGATCCTGCATTGGCCTTTGGTGCAGTGTTTGGGCTGCTCAATGTCTCATTTCCCCTCTCTGCAAAGAGTGGACGTGCCTTCTTAGGAGTACATGAATTGCTTTCATGCTGTCTTAGTAGTGACCATGCAAATTCATTGATGTAGTGATAGGGAGGGCAAAGGCCTTTGTGATTTTTTATGTATAAATATATAGTATCTGAAATGGCCTCAAGTTGCGCCGGGGAGGTTTAGATTGGATATTAGGAAAAATTTCTTCACTGAAAGGGTAGTCAGGCATTGGAACAGGCTGCCCAGGGAAGTGGTGGAGTCACCATCCCTGGAGGTGTTCAAAAAACGTGTGGATGTGGTTCTTCGGGACATGGTTTAGTGGGCATGGGTACTGGGTTGATGGTTGGACTCGATGATCTTAGAGGTCTTTTCCAACCTTAATGATTCTATGATTCTATGATTCTATGATCTATGGAATCAACTACTTCTGACTGTGGAAGGAAAGTACATCGGAAGATATTAAATTCAACAGGACCACTTTTGGCTTAGTGACACTAAGCAGAAGTTTGCTGTAGGGCAGTAGGGTCTTCTAGGAAAGCATTAGCACATATTTACAATGTTCTTAGACTTCATCTAGATGTTTGCTATTAGCCACTGTGGCAAAGAGGCTATTGGAGAAGGTGGACTTGAGTCAGACCTAGGCTGGCTCTTCTAATATTCCCTGTGTGTAACTAGTGTGATTTTCAGAAGTCTGAAGCCTTCATAGGTCCTATTTGTTTCTTCTGCAATTACAGGCACTCTGTATTTCAGACCTGGTCTATGCCATCATACAGTGTCATACTTCTCTGTCCTTTCTTTAATTCACACTCCATTTATATTTCTCTTTGTAGGTGAGTATAAACATGCTTTCTTTATCAGGTTTGCTAGGTAGGAACTTTCCTTTCCTTGTGTTTTCTCATTTTTGGTTGCTGAGTCAAAGCATTTTTAACAGTCTTTGTGTTTTGTATTTGATTAAGTGTAGTTATAAGAAACAGAAAAAATAATACTCTTGACTAAAATGATCTGATTTTTCATTTACAAGCATGAGAGAGGCCAAGAAAGATTCAGGTTGCAACTGAATAGTTTTGACTGTTATGAAATTTGCCGTCCTTTCTGCTTGGGAGGAACTGAATCAGACTTTTCTGCACACCGCTCAGAGCAGATTTATATCAGTGAGGTCTGATTTACAGGGCTCCTCCCACAGGCACTGCTTTTCTACCCATGCAGTTCTACTGTGTCCAGTGGATTTTTGCCTGATTCATTACCGTGTGAGCGAGTGCTGCACCAAGCTTGTGGCTTCTCCAGTTAGTCCCAACTTACACTGATGCAGCTGGCAGCAGGATTTGACCTGAATGATCCCACTGTTGCTGTGGCACATGCATTGTAACTGAAGCCAATGCTGCATCGTTATCTCTTTAGAAATTCATGCTGTGTATGCACCTCTTAGCTCACTGCTTGTGTCTACAACTGCCTCCTCTTCTGAATAACTCTATTCAAAAGCATCATTATGTTGCTGTGCATCTGCCGTGAGGAGACTGCAGGTCCAGCATGGCGTAACTGGGGCATGTGTCCAAACCCCGACTCTGAAGTCGTTCCCACTGTTATCCATTCAGGGGAATGCCAGTGATCTCAGGGAGAGCTCGGGGTGCTCAGCATGGGCAGGCGTAACCTGTGCTGGGCAGGCAAATAGGCGAGCGCAGATGCCTATCGTGCTGGTTGTGGGCTGCCTGGGCTGCACCCTTGATCAAGAATTAGTGGAGCTAACAGTGTCCTTTGACTGGATTTTTCCAAAATGCTTCCCTTTCATCTAGTTTTCCTTCACTGATTATTTCCAAGCAGTGCTATGCAACTTGGCCCAAATTCAGGAGCTACTGATGCTGCAAGCAGTGCTGGTAAAGCTGATTGTAGGAATGGGCAAAACCAGCAGCTCCTTGGGATGGCAAAATGGTTGTGGCAGCCTGATTTGTCTGTGGGGAGCCACGCTGGCTGCTGCAGCTGTGGGGCGGGAGGGTTAGGCCTGATGGGGCACTGCTCGCTGCTGCCAGGGCAGCCCCTTGCAGCCGTGGCAGATACTAAGTGTGCCCAAACCTCGCAGGGGCAGCAGAAGCAGCAGCTCGGGGGGCTCCCTGTCCCCAGCTGTCTGTCTCAGTACTGCCCATCTTTCTCCCATCCCCAGGGAGCCAAGGCACACATCAAAAGGTTTCGGGAACTCAGAATCTATTCTCCAGCCCAGTGCATTTGCTTGATCAAGACTACTAACTTTAATTCTCCAGGCCTTTCTCCTCTACTGCTTGCAACTTACAATTTTTTTGTTTATTTTCATCTTTATTTCCCATAGTGTACTGAAATGATGTGAAAGAAACATTTGTTCACACAAATAAGGGAAGGTAATAGCTTCCCTCCCTGACCACATGCTCTCTTCTGTTCCAAGTCTTAATTAAAATGGTACTAAAGGAAGCAAATCAATTAACAAATACCTTACAAGATGGTTTATTCACTTACACATGTACACACACACAATTACTTACAAGTATCACATTACTGCTTTAGTTTATCTGTTAGCAAATGCTGCTAATGAACTGCAGTGTTACTGAACTGGGTAACAGACACCTAGGAATCCAAGGAAATTATTCCAATATATCAGTTTTCTCTGAAAATAAACCTTACAATTTGTTGTTCAAAATGTGTGGAAAAATTACCATCCAGTTTCCTTTGCACATTTGGAAAATTACCTGCTTTGCTAAGGTAATATTCACACCCTTTCAGTTACAGTTTGTCCTGGTTTTGGCTGGGRTRGAATTAATTTTCTTTCTAGTAGTTGGTATAGTGCTATGTTTTGGATTTAGTATAAGAAGAATGTTGATAACACACTAATGTTTTTAGTTGTTGCTAGGTAGTCTACGTCCCAAGGACTTTTCAGCTCACATGCTCTGTGAGGTGCACAAGAAGCTGGGAGGGAGCATAGCCGGGACAGCTAGGCCAGCTGGCCAATGGGGTATTCCATA